>CM046877.1:222091569-222106569 GCA_025667525.1 Glebionis coronaria
TGATTTTTAGGTCTAGACATAGTTTAGATCTTATTATGAACTTGTGATTTATTTTCTTAATGTGTACATAGTGATATCTAATTTTGTAACACATATAGACTACATGCAACCCTAATATGAAACTTGATCTATCATAATATGCTATAACTAATGTAGGCCGTGAGTTATAAGCACCTATTAGGGCTTATGACTTACTTCTAACCTTATGACACACATAGATCTAATTTGGTATAACCCATAAAATGAATTTTTAAGATTATTCATCTATTTAGATTGAAAACTAAATGGTGATATATATTAATAAACTAAGTAAAAACTTATATAAAAAATGAAAAGTAGTGTTAATAGACTATTTAAACCCAAGAAAATCAACCTAAAACTTAAATGGACCTAATAAGCCTATTTCATAAATTATAGTAATTTAAATGGACTTAAGATCACAATTAGGCCCATTTAACAAATTAAAGGACTTAAAAATGTATTTAGGCCCAATAAACAATTTTAAGACTCATTTAAATAAATTAGTGGACTTGAGATATATTTTAGCCCATTAAAATAGCCCATTAGATGTTAAGCCTATTTAATGAGCCCATATAAAGTTTGAATGATAAAATAAAAGTTTTTATAATAAAATATAACTTATAAAAACTTTTGGATGAAAATGACAATTTATAAAACTTAAGGACTAAAAACCGTAACTTATGAAACTTGTTTTGATAAACTAGTAAACACAAGGACTGAAAATGTAAATATCTAAAAGTCTAGGGTTTAATAAGTATTATCCGTGGAAAATTAAACCCTAGGGACCATTTTAGGAAGTTTCTAAAGGTTATTTTGTCATTTTATAACCCTAAGGACTATACTTGTAAATTACCGAAACTTAAAGAAGCCCTAGGGGCTGTTTTGTAATTTTTATATAGTTACAAAACCTAGATAATACTAGGGGGACTAAATCTATCATAAGCCTAAACTTAAACAAGCCCTAGGTACCAAATGTGTAATAATCCGAAAGTTACTTGGTTAAAAATATGGAGGGACTAGTTTTGCCACATTCCGAAAATTAACTAGCCCTAACACTAAAAGCTATTTTAATTATGATAAAACATAATTAAGAGTCTAGATCATGAGGGTTAATGTATAAGCTTAAATTTGTGATAAATAAATTATTTTATAAATATTAAATAATTTATGAAAACATTAGAGTTAAACAAAATAATATTTTTTTTATTATGAAATATCTATTTTTTTTGCCTTACAAAATAAATTGTGTAAACAAGATGAATATGTATTATTAAAACATATACTCATATACTTTTAATAAATAAAATTATATGAACGCTAATTAAATTGAATGTTACTACATAAATATATTATAAGTAAAACCCTTATGTTTACTTAAATATAGAACTTGGTTATAAATTTAATTAAATGTTATTGATACAAGTGCTATAAACATAAATTAATATTTTTAAGTGAAACATTTTCCTTTATGTTCACTTAAATATAAAACTAAATTGTAAGGTTGAATGAGTATTAATGCATGTATGCTAACTGATATTAATAGTTAAACAGTTCATGTTTCCTTAGTAATAGAACTTATATAAATGAGATTAAATGAATATTGATGCTACTTGAGCTATGGTTATTTAGATAGATACCATATTATGAATAAACTAAATAAAATCCGTATAAGCATGCATCCATGTTCTTTGTACTATCTATTAAGACTGTACTATCTGATTAGGCATAACTTGGTGTGAGCTTTAATTGGATATCCGTGTTAGACAAGCAATTGCCTACTCCCAGGTGAGTTTACAACCCCATTTAAACTTTGATAAAACTCTCCCTTTTTGGGAAAGGAAAATATGCAAACATATATTGAACACGTCTGGATTGTATAAACTGGATTATAATTGCTTACTATTGAAACTGTTAAATTGTTGTAAATCGCCCGAATGTTATAAATAGATCTATTAGGGATTGACCATCCCCGTCTGGGTGAGTCATGCTCACTGTGCCTTAGCCTGGACAATAGACGTATACCATGTTGGAACTGGAATGTGTGTCTTTCTGTAAGACACTACGTCCTCATCTGTTGAGGACTATGTGGTTAAGCTTCAGTTTCTAATAATAAACAAATGTTATTTACATTTTAGTAAGAATGCTTTGTGCATTATTACTTCTATGATTATTATATGTCCAAACTAATTAATTGTTAAAATCTGTAAATTCACCAACTTTATGTTGGCCCCGTTAGTATGTTTTGCACAGGAATATGAAGTTAGTACGTGGTATGTGCATGGTCTCCAACATCTTAGAAGTATGCATCATAGGACTCGTCAGGGGTTCTATTTGGGAAACAAAACCAATCACCTACTGTAATAACTGTTATTTTAGTTGATTAAAAATGTTGCTTTTGCAAGATCTTTCTTTGCATTGCTAGTACCCAATTATATTTGTCGTTGTTTCATTCTCGGTATCTTCTCGAATCGATCACGGTTAAAAGTGGAAATGTTGTACTTGGTGACTAAAAAGGGGGAGCTTTGGTCTATAACTACTAAAACGATAAGTGCAGGAAGTAATAAAATTAAACTAAAAGCAATTACTGGAAATAAACTTGAATAAAAATCAAACAGAAAAATACCTAAACTTGGAGAAAGCAGCTTATTCGAAATAAATGCTTGATCCAGAATATCAGGGAAATTTAGCTTATTCGAAATAATTCAACTCATGCGGAATAACTTGAAAGATTGCTTCATTCGGAATGTTCACTTGATGCGGAATGTTTGCTTCATGCGGAATATGGCCTTCGTTCGGAATAACTTTTGATCCGGAATAATGTGCTTGATGCGGAATAATGTGTTTATGCGGAATAATGTGCTTATGCGGAATAATGTGCTTATGCGGAATGTTTTAGCAGAAACCTTTATTCGGAATAACCGCTCATCCGGAATATTGATTATTCCGGATGGAGAAGCTGATTCGGAATGTTTGAAAGAAATCACTGATCCGGAATAATGTTCTTATGCGAATGTTTGCTCTACTCGGAATAATTGGATATTCCGAATAATCAATAAAATCTCAAATCCTTTATCCGGAATCTTTGCTTGATTCGGAATCTGGGCAAGAAGCAGAAAAATGCGAAGAACAGGGGAAGTTTAAGATCACGATTTTAACATAAAATCCACCAAGTGTTTAATCAAAACTTAAACCAATTTATCCACTAATCATTTACCAATGATAAACATCAATCCAAAACCACAAAAACATAAAACCCACTTACTTTTTATGATCAAACCAATAAAATGAAACTTAAGAACTTTGAATCACAAAGAGATGAAGAACAAGATGATAGAAAGATTAAATGTAAACTTGTATTGATGATTAAGATTCAATAAACAAAATGGAAAGATTAAACTTACAAGATTGGAAAAATCAAAGGAAATGAAAAACCACCAATCTCCTTAATGGAGATGGTGCCTACGAAATAGGAAAAATGTATCAGAATGAAAAGCGGGACTTCTATCGAAGTTTTAAGTGGACTTTTCCATGAAAATGCCTTTATTTAACCGGAAAATAATCTTTTTCAGCATTTTTCAAATTTTTAATTAACTTTGGCCATTTAGTCGTAATTTTTAAATTTTTATCGTTGCTTTCATATGTATATATCCCGCAATAAAGTCAAAAATATTAATAAAGTGGTGTAGCTAGTTTTGAAATCTTTGACATATTAGGCCCGTTGCGATTATTTTGACTCAACCCGAATAGACTTGTCCATGTTTATTCTAGCTAGTATCCTTAACCATGTAGACCTTAATTGGTTTATTAGGCTAAGCATCCACGAGTCTCAGTACTTGAGATTTTAAATTATGGAGGACGAGAAATGATAGAGTCAATTATAAGTCGATATTCTTGCACAAGCACACTTGGTGTGATTATTTGCCTATTCTCCCATCACTTGCTAATAATTTATCTGCAATAAGTAAGGTCGTACGATTTGAAAAGTTACTTAGCTTCTAGCCCAAGATCGTTTAAAAGTTGCTCGGTAATGATAAGAGTTCATAGCCAAGGCATAACTTATGAAGCGGGGCGCGAAGATTGGCGAGTCCGAAAAGGCCCTAACAAGGCATGAGGATTCAATCTTATTGCTAAAGATCCAAGGTGATGTGAAAAGCATTATTCCCAAAATCAATATGAAGGATCAAGACTCACGACGAAAAGCAATCAACTCCCATAAAGATCATGGAGAAGTCTATCCAAAAAGACGCTAATAAGGTATGAGGATAAATAGATCCAAGTCCGAAAAGGAGGCGGATCGTTGTATCTCAAAATCCCAATTAGCGATTGAAGAAATAATGATGAAGTCGTGGTCAACAAAGTTGGAGTACCCCTCAAAAATACTCCAAGTGAAGAACTCTATTAACGAAGAGAAGACCATTATCTCAAGAACGTCTCTCAAGATATGAAGTATGAAGTACATGCCAAATATCGGCCCGAGAAAGGTCTCAAATCGTGAAGCGAGTTATGCCAAGATATGAACTTTTTGATATCCCGAGAAGCAGTTTTAAGAGATTTTTTCCTTTAGCTAACTATTAATCAAATCATTCTACTTTGCTTTCAGCCTAAATAAACTATCGCAATAAGTCCAAAAATGTATCTTCATGATCATTCTAAGACAAAAATAAAATATAAGAGATACACCTAGGAATAAGGGAGTTTAAGCATATAATTAAGCCATGTGTGTAAGTGTTTGAATTGCTAACTTATAATAACAATGATCTCGTTTTTAAGCTTAGTTTGGGGAACGTGAAACTTGAGGGTGATAAATCTTCGCAGCACCAAAGCCCTAATGTAAGTCCTTGATCTCCTTGCAAGTTATTTCCATATAGCTATTTTCAAGTGGAAATGGTTATCTATCCCTTTGTTTCCGTTAAAGTTTAAATTTCTCTTAGTACTCTAATTTTTGTTTTAATAGAATGTTAATAAGGCTAAGGTTGATTGATTATGAGAAAAGTGTAAATTTGCTTTATCACTAAGCATTGCATGAGGGCATGGCAATGGTTAAGTGTAGGGGATTTGATAGGTGTGAAAACACCCATCCTTTTACCACTTATTTCTTGCTAAAACAAGACCAAAACGCGCATTTAATGTCATTTGTTTGGAATTATGCGTGGTTTGTGTGTTTGTTGTGTTTTCAGAGCCAACCGGATAAATATTAAAGAAAACATGGGATTGCACGGGTTTTATCGAAGAAAAAGACGAAAAGACAAAGTCTATAGTCCAAGAGATGCAAAAGATTTGAAGTCGATGGGCCTATTTGAAGATTTATCGAAGAAAAGGACCAAAGATGGAAGATTTACATATGTCGAAGAAACTCAAGTCTATTAAATGAAGAAATTAAAAGACGAGTTGAATTTATTCGTCGACAAATTCCGAATCGAAATCGAAAACGTCAACTTTTCTGAAAAGACGAGAAGACAAAAAGAAAGGGAGAAAGCCCACTCACCAACCAAGGAGGAAGCCTATAAATACTCCTCCCATTCACAATTTTCCACTAGCTTTTCATTCTGTTACATTTTTCCTATTTCGTAGGCACCATCTCCATTAAGGAGATTGGTGGTTTTTCATTTCCTTTGATTTTTCCAATCTTGTAAGTTTAATCTTTCCATTTTGTTTGTTGAATCTTAATCATCAATACAAGTTTACATTTAATCTTTCTATCATCTTGTTCTTCATCTCTTTGTGATTCAAAGTTCTTAAGTTTCATTTTATTGGTTTGATCATAAAAAGTAAGTGGGTTTTACGTTTTTGTGGTTTTGGATTGATGTTTATCATTGGTAAATGATTAGTGGATAAATTGGTTTAAGTTTTGATTAAAAACTTGGTGGATTTTGTGTTAAAATAGTGATCTTAAACTTCCCCTGTTCTTCGCATTTTTCTGCTTCTTGCCCAGATTCCGAATCAAGCAAAGATTCCGGATAAAGGATTTGAGATTTTATTGATTATTCGGAATATCCAATTATTTCGAGTAGAGCAAACATTCCGCATAAGAACATTATTCCGGATCAGTGATTTCTTTCAAACACTCCGAATCAGCTTCTCCATCCGGAATAATCAATATTCCGGATGAGCGGTTATTCCGAATAAAGGTTTCTGCTAAAACATTCCGCATAAGCACATTATTCCGCATAAGCACATTATTCCGCATAAACACATTATTCCGCATCAAGCACATTATTCCGGATCAAAAGTTATTCCGAACGAAGGCCATATTCCGCATGAAGCAAACATTCCGCATCAAGTGAACATTCCGAATGAAGCAATCTTTCAAGTTATTCCGCATGCGTTGAATTATTCCGAATAAGCTGTTTTCTCCAAGTTTAGGTATTTTTCTGTTTGATTTGTATTCAAGTTTATTTCCAGTAATTGCTTTTAGTTTAATTTTATTACTTCCTGCACTTATCGTTTTAGTAGTTATAGACCAAAGCTCCCCCTTTTTAGTCACCAAGTACAACAATTCCACTTTAACCGTGATCGATTCGAGAAGATACCGAGAACGAAACAACGACAAATACAATTGGGTACTAGCAATGCAAAGAAAGATCTTGCAAAAGCAACATTTTTAATCAACTAAAATAACAGTTATTAAAATGGCGCCGCTGCCGGTTCTTTTCGTAAAGATCAACGGTTTCTTGTGAGAAAAATTGGATTTTGGGATCCGTTCTTTCGGGAACGTTATTTTCAAGCACAAAAATTTTTCAAAAACCCATAAAAATATAAAATTTTCAAAAACACAAAAACATTAAAAAACCTATAAAAACCAAAAATATTTTCTCTTGTGTTTTCTATTTAGTGTATGCGTACTCGATCAACGTCTTATTCAGAGCCCGAGACTCTCGAAGATTTAGACATGGCCGGTGTACACAACAACAACAATAATAATCCACCCCTCCCCAACAATAATAATCCACCATTCAACAAACAAAATGGAAAGATTAAACTTACAAGATTGGAAAAATCAAAGGAAATGAAAAACCACCAATCTCCTTAATGGAGATGGTGCCTACGAAATAGGAAAAATGTAACAGAATGAAAAGCTAGTGGAAAATTGTGAATGGGGGGAGTATTTATAGGCTTCCTCCTTGGTTGGTGAGTGGGCTTTCTCCCTTTCTTTTTGTCTTCTCGTCTTTTCAGAAAAGTTGACGTTTTCGATTTCGATTCGGAATTTGTCGACGAATAAATTCAACTCGTCTTTTAATTTCTTTATTTAATAGACTTGAGTTTCTTCGACATATGTAAATCTTCTATCTTTGGTCCTTTTCTTCGATAAATCTTCAAATAGGCCCATCGACTTCAAATCTTTTGCATCTCTTGGACTATAGACTTTGTCTTTTCGTCTTTTTCTTCGATAAAACCCGTGCAATCCCATGTTTTCTTTAATATTTATCCGGTTGGCTCTGAAAACACAACAAACACACAAACCACGCATAATTCCAAACAAATGACATTAAATACGCGTTTTGGTCTTGTTTTAGCAAGAAATAAGTGGTAAAAGGATGGGTGTTTTCACACCTATCATACTGTCTTGTTTAAAAATAATTTTTATTTATTTGTTTGAATAAACATGTAATCTGTTTGACTAACTTTTATCTTATGCTGTACGGACTATATGCTATCGATCCACCCTTGTGGCGTCTCCGGGGATATTTTTCCGCATATTTTGACCCTACCCGGGGTGTCACAGATAATGGTATCAGAGAATTAATTATAGAGAACCAAATAAATTTTTAAATAAAATAAAAATAAAATGAATTTTTCTTTTATTTAAAACTGGACGATAACTTATAAAACTCTTGGTGGGATTTTATTTTGGGACCGTCTTAGTTAAGAATATAGATCTTAGGGCATTTTATGCTATGTGGACTAATTGTATATATATATATATATATATATATATATATATATATATATATATATATATATATATATATATATATATATATATATATATATATATATATATATATATATATATATATATATATATATATATATATATATATATATATATATATATATATATATATATATATATATATATATATATATATATATATATATATATATATATATATATATATATATATATATATATATATATATATGTTTACTACAATTGATCATTAATACTGTTTAGTAAGGTATTGCTATATGACAAACGTGCTAAACTTAAAAATTTTACACTATATAGTAAAATACTGAAATGCGAATATGAGTAATATTATACTAAATTTCATACTTACTAACTGATAAATGAACTACTTACATGATAGTATATATATATATATATATATGTATAAGTATAGATATTTGTAACCTTAAAACATTCTAATAATTGTTTAAGAAGGGATATATTTCATAAAGCATGTAATCTCAATAATATTATTCTTTGTTTGTAATCCTATACTCACTTCAAACTTAAAATGATATTATTTCAGAGCATCATGACTCCGCCTACTGCATCTACGACTCTTCTACCCAGAGTAGCTCCTGCGCCAGTAGTCTGTTCATCCTCACGATCGACGCAGTGTGGATGGTTGTCAGCCTCAGATTAATAGGATGAACCAGCCACCGAAGCTGTACTTCCAGAGGACCCATTTTCTATCTCAGCATTAGCCACACCGGCCCCAACCTCTATGGAGGAGGACTGGGTCCCTTCTAGCATACCATCTTCCATGCCTCTATCCTTTTCATCAGAATATTTCTCCGGAACCACGCCCGTCTCTACTTATGAGGTCGGGGAAGGCTCCGGGGCAAGACATATTGATCCCATCCAGGCCCAGATCTCTGGATTGGCTGCACGCCATGAGCGAGAGATATCCGACCTCCGCAGCCAGTTGACAGTCAGTCAACAGAGCCATGACGTTATCTATGAGCGTATCGACACTCTTTTCCGCACTAGGAGGGAAGACTTCCAGACTGCTAAGGGCATCCAAGCTAGGACGAACAAGGCACTAAAATGGTTATTGGATGAGAATTACCGCCACCACCAGCGCATCCAGGTCATGGAAGGTCTACAGCATTAGACCCATGCTGCCCTTGCTACTCAGGAGCAATCCTTGTCCATCTTCTTTGATCTCGCCACTGTCCGGCATGATAGGGTTACTGGGGAGATGTCTTATTCTGAGGGGTCGTCGATAGGCTCTGGAACCAGCTACTGTCTGCACTCCGTACGCTCAAAGAGACCCGAACGACAGTTCGGACTTTGTGGAACACCAGGAGGAATTCTGCAGCCCTACCAGCTCCATCTGCACCATCAGCCCCGACATCATCTAGTGGACCATCCAGGCAGGATTATCATAGACGTACTAGACTTCTTGTACGTCATGATAGGCTCACGGGTTGTATCCCTGCTATCATGGCATAGGGCCTTTGTACTTTTATCTCTTGTTCAACTTTTGTGATGTAATCCCCTACTTTATCTTTTCTTTCTTTTGGGACATGTAACTTTGGGATATGATGTTTTTAAAGACTGTGTGTATCATTACTTTGGATTAGGCTCGACCGGCCTATGACTTAGATTGTGTTATGCTAAGATGACTGTTAAATTCTCATGGAAATAACATGTAATCACTCTCTTTATTATATCAGCTGCGCAATGTATTATATTATGAGATCTTAACAGGTTGCCCAAATTTGTTATGAAATCCGTGCATAAGTTTCATTGTGCAAATAATATAAAAACTGTACTAATACTTGAACTAATAATCCCATTTTGTATATGATTATAGACAAATGGTGATTACGAGGTCAAATCCCAATAATGTAACCACTTCCAATGCCGACAATGCTGAATCCTCAGAAGCTACACGAAATGTCACTGCCGCGCAACTGCGGGAAATGATAAGTGAAGGCATCACAGCAGCTATGGCAACCAGAGGAGCTAACCCAAATACAAACAATGACCCAAACTCCGACGCCCGCAGAAACAACACCAACAGGGGTTGCTCTTACCCCGACTTCTTGAAATGTAAACCCTCATACTACCGAGGTAAAGAAGGAGTTGTTAAATTGATGCAGTGGTTTGAAAGACTAGAGAAAGTCTTCCGCATCAGTGGTAGTGCTGACGAGAACAGAGTTAAGTTTGCCACATGCACCCTACTTGAAAGTGCCCTTACCTGGTGGAACTCTGTGGTCGCTATCCTGGGACATGACACCGCTTATGCTCTCACTCGGGCCAACCTCAAGGAAAGAATGACTGAAAAGTACTGTCCCAAAGGAGAAATGAAGAAGTTGGAAGTCGAGTTGTGGGACCTCAAGTGTAAGAACAATGATATCATTTGGTACAACCAAAGATTTCAAGAGTTAAGCTTGATGTGCACCAGAATGTTTCCTCTGAGGAGTGACAAGATTGAAAAGTATGTCAGCGGACTTCCTGACAACATTCATGACAGTGTGCTTGCTTCACGACCCACCACTGTTGAAGGTGCCATGGAATTTGCGACTGAGCTGATCAATAAACGAACTCGCAATCTGTCTGAGAGGCAATCAGACAACAAGAGGAATTCCGATGAAAACCCTCATAGCCAGCACCAACAGCCTTCCAAAAAGCAAAACGTTGGGCAAGCAGATGACACTACCCCCACAACCCGCACCAAGAACTACTCAGGGACAAAACCCAAGTGTCCGAAATGCAACTACCATCATGTTGCTGGAGGGCAATGTCAAGGATGCTACAAGTGTGGCCAACAAGGCCACTTTTCTCGCGAGTGTCCAACTAATGTTGCTACCCCAGGTCGACCCAACACCACTCCTGGAAACAGCAACAGAGGCAAGTCCAATGCAAGAGGGAGTGGAAGTGGGCAACAAGGAAACCGAAATCCCACTGGCGGGAGCAGTAGCGGGCCAAAGAAAGCTGTGGTATGTTACGAGTGTGGAACCCCTGGGCACGTGAGACCTGATTGCCCCAAGAGGGCCAACCAGAAGAAGGACGACAAGGGAACTCCTTCGCAAGTGTACATGGCTGGCAATGCCCCAACAAACCCAGGCCCCAGCACCGTATCTAGTACGTTCTTACTAAATCAATAATATGCATCTATCTTGTCCGATACATGTGTAGATCAAGGCATTGCAATTGCTAAGCTTAGTAAGATAATAGAAATCCCTCCGATAGTTCTAGGATCCTACTACACTGTGGAATGGAGAACGGAAAGGTTATGATAAGTTAAACGCCATCATTCGAGGTTGATCAAGCGTTTTACACCCCTCAGATCCTAGAAAGCCTTGATAACTTTGATGTCGTTATTAGCACAAATTGGCTAGCAAGTAACATGCAGTTACCCCTTATAGCCAATAATGGGTTTGTGTACCTTGGTGAGATGAAACCTTGATTATACTGGGGAGCCATAACCCCGATATAGTTAACACTAGATTTAGTGTCATCTCTAGCACCAACGGGCTAAGGAATATTTGGTCTAAGAGTGACCCGTCCCCCCTAATCTGCTTCTTCCCTGCCTAACCCTGAGGAACACACCCAACCCACAATGGGTGTATTTTGTAGGGTTATTTCCGCCACCTAGGCAACCTTAAACCTGAAAAGCGCATCTAACTTACAACAGGTGTACCTTGTGGGGCTATATTCGGCATCCCCCGTAAGGAAATGGTGAAAGTCCTATGTTTTGGACACTCCTCTTTCCTCTTCGGGTCCAATTAGTTCGACAATACCATTATACACTAGACGATGGGAGATGAGAATTCCTCTCTTTAGAAGTTAGAATTTGTACAAAATTTTGAACCAGTAATAATGAAAGCATGACCCTTGTTGCGACACCCTGTAAGGCGCACATTTCTTTATTCATGGTATCTTCTTTTATTTCCACCATTTGAGGTACTTCTTTTATGCGCCCCTCTCACTCAGCCTCACGGCAAGGGAGCAGACTACTTGCAACCTCTTACGCAAACGTCCTCGACAACAATCTTAGCCTCTCTGTTGGGTAGAAACTTTAGTACCATTGACTAATGCTGTACCTCGCTGCCTAGAGGTAAAAGATCGTAAGTCCTTCCTCAAAAGATGCTAATATAGGAGGTGTCAAAGTTAAACATGTTTGTTTTACCATCAAACCCCAATTCTTCACCCGCGAGTATGGGGATATAACGTGTATCTCACCCGTGAAAAGGATGTAAAAATAATGCATTCCCAGATTCCCCAACATATGAAATATTTTGGCGTGTCCTCCTCATATCAGAGACCATTTGCAATGGATTTTTCCTCCTGACCAAATCACCACGCCAATGGTCCCCTCCCAGATCAGGGACGAGTACGATTACAATACCCATTGAGAAGTTCCTCGCCTACCCATCCACAACAGCAGTCTCCTTTACTGCTCAATCGGATGTATAGTGCGATCCGGATAAAGATCTCTTTGCATTCCTCGCCTACCCATCCACAGCAGCAGTCTCCTTTACTGCTCAATCGGATGTATAGATCAGGGACGAGTACGATTACAATACCCATTGAGAAGTTCCTCGCCTACCCATCCACAACAACAGTCTCCTTTACTGCTCAATCGGATGTATAGTGCGATCCGAATAAAGATCTCTTTGCATTCCTTGCCTACCCATCCACAGCAGCAGTCTCCTTTACTGCTCAATCGGATGTATAGTGCGACCCGGATAAAGATCTCTTTGCATTCCTCGCCTACCCATCCACAGCAGCAGTCTCCTTTACTGCTCAATCGGATGTATAGTGTGACCCGAATAAAGATCTCTTTGCATTCCTCGCCTACCCATCCACAACAGCAGTCTCCTTTACTGCTCAATCGGATGTATAGTGCGACCCGGATAAAGATCTCTTTGCATTCCTCGCCTACCCATCCACAGCAGCAGTCTCCTTTACTGCTCAATCGGATGTATAGTACGATCCAGATAAAGATCTCTTTGCATTCCTCGCCTACCCATCCACAACAGCAGTCTCCTTTACTGCTCAATCGGATGTATAGTGCGATCCGGATAAAGATCTCTTTGCATTCTCCGCCTACCCATCCACAGCAACAATCTCCTTTACTGCTCAATCGGATGTATAGTGCGATCCGGATAAAGATCTCTTTGCATTCCTCGCCTACCCATCCACATCAGCAGTCTCATTTACTGCTCAATCGGATGTATAGTGCGATCCGGATAAAGATCTCTTTGAATTCCTCGCCTACCCATCCACATCAACAGTCTCCTTTACTGCTCAATCGGATGTATAGTGCGATCCAGATAAAGATCTGTTTGCATTCCTCGCCTACCCATCCACATCAACAGTCTCCTTTACTGCTCAATCGGATATATAGTGCAATCCGGATAAAGACCTCTTTACATTCTCTTCTGTTCACGTATGATGACGGAAGCTTCCATAAATGCTAGATTAGGCGTATAAGAATAACCTAGGTGTAGACCACTTCACGTTGTGCCACCATCCGTACCTAAGAGAGAACCTGAAACAAATCATGTACTTGGAACATCTCTTACTTAGAAGATAATTAGGTTTTTAGTAGCTTTGAGGACAAAGCTAAAATAACGGGGTGGTGCTGTAAAATCCATGATTTTATCATGATTTTCATGTAATGAAATTTCACCTATTAAACCTAGAACACATACTCACATGTGTATCCCTATAGGTTGAGTGTGAACTTGTTCATTTAGGTACTTATACCTTTACATTCACACTTGTTGTAAATAAGTTACATAGCTCAAACCTTGTACTTAAGACTAGGAAAACAAATGATAAAAATGTATAATCAATACTTGGCTATACACAAAGCACTATATCAAGTTGGAAAAACATACTACATAGTGTATGTAGCCGTGTATATGTACAAGAGTATATACCACCAACATGTTCTTAACTTCCTTGGACTAGCCCAAGACCTTTCTCTTTATGCACTAGCCCAACATGAGCCCAAGCCAAAGCCCATTACCCTCCCTTTTGGCTAGCTAGACACGGCAACCCATATGTGGAAGAAGAGGGGTTGTCTTGGTTTTGGAAAAGCCAACACATGGCATAATAGTTCTTACCAAGGCAATCATGCCTTTTTGCCTTCACCCCCCTCTCTTCCTTTAAGCCGAAACACATACACATACATTCTCTCAACTCCTCATGCAACCAAATCTCATTCTCTTTTCATCTCTCTCTCAAATCATTCGGCATTAAGCCACAATAATCCAAAGTTGTTCATTAAATCCACCAAGATCTTTGTCTCATCTTTACTACAAGTCATTAGTAGTATCATTCCCTTGGATTTACTATAAACAAGCCCTAGCTAAGCCATCTAGGCCACGACTTGATTTATACATAGGGTTTTCTTCATCATTTTGAGTAGATCTCAAACCACATTGTTCACCTAGATCATTTGTAGTACTTTTAGGCAAGAAAGGTATACACTACTTGTTCTTTCATTTCTTTTTGCATGCATCATCATACATCTATAAAAAAAGTAAGATAACATGTTAAAAATCAAGATTTGATGAAGCTATGACCATTATAGGTCACGGCTTATTTATAAAAATCAAGTTCATGATTTAAAAACCTTTTGATAAGGAACATATGATTGGTATGTTATGTTTTAAACATGTTTTAAAAACTATATGAAACATTAGTAAATCAAAAAGTTGCATGAGTTACAAATCTAGTCCTATGGGACTATGGTTAAACTAATAGCCATAGATCTCATAAAATGGGTATGTGTAACTTAAAAGTCTTGAAGACCATGACCTTAAAGGTCACGGCATATATGGTTAATGTTTATGTGAATCATGTGTTAAGTTTAAATGTTGGAATATGAAATGATGCATGATAAAATGACTATTAAAAAAATCACAAATATAACTTATGTGTATAAATGTATCCATGGGTTACATAAGGATTAAATGGATAAAATTTACATGCATGTTATTATAAACCATAGATCTAGTGGCAAAGGCTAACTTGAATATGTAAAACATAAAACAAGATTATGG
>CM046877.1:222111569-222119069 GCA_025667525.1 Glebionis coronaria
CATACTGAAGTTATTCTTTTGCCAAATTATAGGACCTGGAGGAGGCTTTGTAATACCCTTTCAATTGACATAGACCCACGTTGTCTAGTAAAATAAAAATGAGAATTAGTTGGGATAGCTCAGTTGGTAGACCAAAGGACTGAAAATCCTCGTGTCACCAGTTCAAATCTGGTTCCTGACACACGATTAATTTGTATGAGTTTCTATTCTACTAATTGCTATGAATACATATTCATTAAGACTATAGATAATAATACATATTATCCATCTCGATCTTTAGAGATATATTTATAGAGGCGGAAAGAGTTTATTATATAATACATACATACAAATACAATACATACAAAGTATGTAAAAAAATGCGTTCTATTTTCGCTTCTTTTTTATTTCTACTCTGGTTGAAAAAGAATGTTAATACTTCATACACATATACATATTCAAAGGTTAATGTTGAAAAGAGTAGGCGAAGGATGCCAATAAACAAGATTCAGTTCAGATACTGTAAAATAAAAAAATCCGATTTCTTTTCAGTTATTTGTATTTTCCTTTATATTCCATTTTTCATTTCCTCCTACATTACATGACTTTCTAGAGTCAACCTAAGTGATGTGTGCAGTCCCAAGTTGATGTTGCAGAATTCATTTGGTTCCTCCTATCGACTTGCCTCATCCAAAAAAAGTATTTTCAAAATTTTAGAATCCCAATGAATAACTAATTTTATTGTATTTTTTTACTCTATACATAATAAAAATACAAACCATAATACAAATGAGACTTCAATTACTCTGTTTAATCTATAATCTAGAATAGAATCTTGAATCTACAGAATTGTAGAAGTGAAACTTGGTTTTTTATCATTCAATGAGCATCTTGTATTTCATAAAAATTGGGAGCAATATAATCCTTACGTAAAGGCCATCCTATCCAACTTTCAAGCATTAAGATACATTTCAAACGTGGATGATTATCATAGTAGATTCCCAACATATCATAAGATTCTCGTTCTTGAAAATCCACGCTTTTCCAAACCCAGAAAATAGACGGAATTATAGGATCCCTCCTCGGGGAAAATACTTTTATGCATACCTCTTCTGGTTGATCCACATCATACTCTATTCTAGTAAGATGATACACACTAGCTAATAGTCCGCCTGGTGCTACATCATAGGCACATTGGGAGCGGAGATAATTGTAACCATATACATATAAAATGACAGCAATGGAATGCCAATCCCCAGGTTTTATTTGTAAAGTCTCTATCCTTGGTAATCAAAGCCCAAAGATCTATGAATTAGTCCATGCTTAACTAGCCAAACAGACAAATTACCCTGCATCTTTTTTCTCTCTCCCACATTTTTTTGTATAAGTATTTCACATTTACGATGAAATTTCTGAAGATTGCGCCGCGACTTTTGATTCTGTGCAAAGGAACCAATAAATTCTGCAACATCAACTTGGGACTGCACACATCACTTAGGTGGACTCTAGAAAGTCATGTAATGTAGGAGGAAATGAAAAATGGAATATAAAGGAAAATACAAATAACTGAAAAGAAATCGGATTTTTTTATTTTACAGTATCTGAACTGAATCTTTTTTATTGGCTTCCTTCGCCTACTCTTTTCAACCTTAACCTTTGAATATGTATATGTGTATGAAGTATTAACATTCTTTTTCAACCAGAGTATAAATAAAAAAGAAGCGAAAATAGAACGCATTTTTTTACATACTTTGTATGTATTGTATTTGTATCTATGTATTATATAATAAACTCTTTCCGCCTCTATAAATATATCTCTAAAGACCGAGATGGATAATATGTATCATTATCTATAGTCTTAATGAATACATATTCATAGAAATTAGTAGAATAGAAACTCATACAAATTAATCGTGTGTAACCAGATTTGAACTGGTGACACGAGGATTTTCAGTCCCCTGCTCTACCAACTGAGCTATCCCAACTATTCCTGATGTCGCATTCTCATTTTCATTTTACTAGACAACGTGGGTCTGTGTCAATTGAAAGGGTATTACAAAGCCTCCTACAGGTCCTATAATTTGGCAAAAGAATAACTTCAGTATGAAATCTCGATCGTGAATCATTCACACGAGGATTCCTTGCTCAAAGATGTTTATTTGTACATGTATCCCGTGTAATGTGATAAGAGAACAACTTTTCCGCCCAGATCCTTTTGTATAACTTTATAAACAGTAGTGAATAGGAAAGATAAGGAATTTTGAACCGCTAATGAAAAACAAGATAAATCAAAAGGATACAATAAAGAATTAGGGAGTCAACGGTATTTTTGGGGATAGAGGGACTTGAACCCTCATGATTTTTGAAATCGACGGATTTTCCTATTACTATAAATTTCATTGTTGCCAGTATTGGCATGTAGAACAGGGTTCTATCTTTATTCTCGTCCGATTAATCAGTTCTTCAAAAGATCTATCAGATTATGGAGTGAATCTTTGATGAATGAATATTTGATTGATTATTTCTTCAATTCTGTATTATGTATACATTATGTATATCCTTCATCTTTTCTGAAGTTTTGATAGAAGGATTCCTCTACCAACGTAAGACAATCAACTCCATTCGTTAGAACAGCTTCCATCGAGTCTCTGCACCTATCTTTTTTTTCTTTTCGCTTTCTGAACCTTTGTTTGTTTTCGGAAAACGCGATTTGGCTCAGAATTGCCCATTTTTCTTAATTCCTGGGTTTCTTTGAATTTGAAAGTTATCACTTAGTAAGTTTCTATACCAAGGCTCAATCCAATTAAGTCCGTTGCATCTACCTAATTCGCCATATCCCCCTTTTTGAGATGAAAATCTCATTATGATCCCGTCCCTTTTTTCTTTCATTTATAACGGAATAGATAGATGCCGATTCCTGTCTCGAAAAAGTGTTTTATCCTCTTTGTCTTTGATTTCTTGTCTATCTTCTTTTTGTATAGGAGGCTCTTATTCAGTACAATCAAAAACGATTTTATCATTTCTGTATCCGAAATTCAATATACGTGGATACATACCCTATACATCTGTCTCTCTTCCACTCATTTCGCCATTCAATTTGGAATACTTGAACGGTCGATTCTTTTTTTATGACTAGTTCTATATCGCTAGATTAATCGTTCTGTTCTATAATATTTAACAGTTATTTGAAATTCTATTTATTCTTTAATTTAATTAAATAAATATTATATGATAGCGATGAATAGCGAATATGAATAGCCAAGAATGTAAATAGTTAATTGGAAGGATTCTAAGAGTTTATGGAATTCCTATGTATTCGATTTTATGTTATGCGAGCCTGCTTAGCTCAGAGGTTAGAGCATCGCATTTGTAATGCGATGGTCATCGGTTCGATTCCGATAGTCGGTTTTTCTCTATTTAGTTTATTCGATTTTTTACATGATTTATAATGTAGCTTTGAAATCTAAGCGAAAAAATGTCTTCCTCTTTTCGCAAAAGCCATTGATTTATTATGTTATAGGAATTTCCAACTATCTCACGAAAAGAATCCTTTTCTTTTTCTATATATAAAATATAACGATCTGGATATTTAGCCAACTCATCTCATTATTCTTTAATGTTTAATAGAATATCAGTAAATTTTATTTTATTTAGATTTTAGTTCATTTTTAGTTTAGGTTTATTCTATAGAATGAAATTTCATCAATAAGAATTAATTAAAATTAAATATAAAGAAGGAGTCTTTATGTCGCGTCACCGAGGTCCTCGTTTCAAAAAAATACGTCGCCTGGGGGCTTTACCAGGGCTAACTAATAATAGGCCCAGAGCTGGAAGTGATCTTAGAAACCAATCGCGTTCCGGGCAAAAAATCCCAATATCGTATTCGTCTAGAAGAAAAACAAAAATTGCGTTTTCATTATGGTCTTACAGAACGACAATTACTTAAATACGTTCGTATGCCGGAAAGGCAAAGGGGTCAACAGGTCAAGTTTTACTACAATTACTTGAAATGCGTCTGGATAACATCCTTTTTCGGTTGAGTATGGCGCCGACTATTCCGGGAGCTCGCCAATTAGTTAACCATATACATATTTTAGTCAATGGTCGTATATTAGATATACCGACAAAAGTTCCCTAAGGAACATGCATCCAAAAAAGAAAAAAAGAAGCAATCTCCACCATCCATTTAAATCAGATCTAATGGTGTATATTAATTTTTTTTAATTTAATTAAAAAACACACTTTCATCTTCTTTCTTGGCAATTAAATATCTCTCAAACCATTAATCGTTATGAAAAAATAATTATACCGTCACGACGGGAATTAAATTATCTTTCTATAGATATGCACTTCTATATAATTTCGACGATTTTTTTTTTAAAAATTTTCGTAAAAAAATCACATGTAATTCGCGAAAAATTACATGTGATTCTCGAAAATTCATGTTTGATTTATTATTTTAAAAATCACATTTGAATTTGTAATGTCACATGCGATTTGTGAAAATCACGTGTATTTTTTTTACGAGAATTTCAATATTGTAAAATCATTAAAAGTATATGAAAATAACCGTCTATTAAATGACAAAAATATTTTCGTTATTACTTTAAAATCACATGTGATTTATGTGAATTACATTAGAAATGTTTAAATCACATGTAATTCGTTCAATATATTAAAATGTTTGTTGCCATTAATATAAAATATGTTCATTTTACCGGGGTGGAGTCCCCTTTACCAAAAAAAAATATATGTAAAACAAATTGGCTTCTAAATTACATGTGATTCGGTGATAATTAAATGTGATTTTGATTGCATTACATGTGATTCAAGAATTCCGAAATCGTAACTTTTTCTAACAAACGCACATTAAATGAATCACATGTGATTTTTTTAATCATGCATTATCTGTTTTCATTTATGTAAAATATATAAGACAAATTGGCTTCTAAATTACATGTGATTTTGTTTGAATCACATGTAATTCTGCTTGAATTGCATGTGATTCTGTGATAATTACATATGATTTTGCTTGCATTACATGTGATTCAAGCATTCTGAAACCTTAACTTCTTCTAACAAACCCACTTTAGATGAATCACAAGTGATTTTTTTTAATCAAATGTAATCTTGTTAATATATTAAATTGTCTGCTTGAATTACATGTAATTCGATGATAATTACATGTGATTTTGTTTGCATTGAATCACATGTAATTCGATGATAATTACATGTGATTTTGTTTGCATTACATGTGATTCAAACATTTCGAAACCTTAACTTCTTCTAACAAACCCACTTTAGATGAATCACATGTGATTTTATTTGAATCACATGTAATTCTGTCAATATATAAAAATGTTTTATTGTCATTCATATAAAATATAAAAAGTAAACTGGCTTCTGAATTACATGTGATTTTGTTTTGATCACATGTAATTTTACTTGAATTACATGTGATTCTCTATGTGTTTTTACATGTGATTCATATAAAATATATAAAGCAAATTTTCTTTTGAATTAGTTATGAGTTTATTTTAATCACATGTAATTCTACTTAAATTACATGTGATTTAATGATAATTACATGTGATTGATCCGAATAACAAGTTACTTATACTAAATCCGAAATCATAATTTTCGCCAAACCGTAAGTAATTTTTTCAAACAATTGTGATTTGTGTAAAATGACATGATTTTTACCAAATCACATGTGATTTGTGATAAATTTTCTTTTTAATGATACGTACTTCTATATACTTTCGACAATTTTTTTTGAATTTCTGCACTCACGGATCACATGTGATTTATTACTTTATAAAGCACACGTGAAATTGTAAAATCATTTACAATTTAAGGATTTCTGAAATCACACGTGATTTGTTACTTTAATATCACATGTAAATTTATGAAATCACATGCGATATATGGAATCACGCATGCATTTTAGAAATACAAATCACAATTGATTTTACAAATTACTAGTAATTTTACAAATTATGTGTAATTTTTTTGACGAAAATTTTAACAAAAAATCATCGAAACTATATGAAAAAGCTAGTGACGTAACTTGTTACGTGTTTACATTCGACTATGTAAATAATTACACTAATAAATAATAATAAAAGTTATTTATTTATTGTGTAAAAAAATTTAATTTTTTTATAAAAAAATCACAAGTAATTTTTTTGAATCACATGTGTTTTTTACAGTCGAAAATCACAATTATAAAAAATCGTCAAAAATATATCAAAGTGCCTATCTACTGAAAGATAAGAATTTTTTCGTCACAATGGTGTATTTTTCGTGATCTGACGATTTATCGTTTGAAAGATATGATGTCTTTAAGAAAAAGGTGAAAGATGAGTTTTTATTTCTTGATGGAAAAAATGAATGGTTGAGATTGATTACTTTCTTCTTTTATTTGTTCATGTTTTATGTAGAACTCACCTCTAGATATACCAAGTTATCGCTACAAACCCCGAGATACTATTGCGGCGAGGGATGAACAAAAATCTAGAGCTCCAATTCAAAATTCTCTCGATTCGTCCCCTGCTGAGGAATTGCCAAACCATTTGACTCTTCAACCATTCCAATATAAAGGATTAGTCAATCAAATAATAGATAGTAAATGGGTCGGTTTGAAAATAAATGAATTACTAGTTGTAGAATATTATTCTCGTCAGACTTAAACCTAACAAAAAGAAAATAAAGACTAATAAGAATAAGGGTTCGACCAATTTTGCTCCCGTTAAGTGAATTAACCTAAGGTTAAGATAAATTAAGGGTTTGGCCCGGATTTTTCTTCTGTTTAGGTGTTATAGACCAAGAGGAAATGAATCCTAGTTTTCGGGTCGGGTGACTATTTATCCTTACAAAACGGACCTGTAGATTATGCTATTGGATGGTGGTCCCGGGGTCAAATCAGTACGCTCTAAGAAGAAATATTTGAATATCAATCTCATCGATGTCATAAGTATCATACCAAATCCCATCAATCGAATCACTTTTTCGAGAAATACGAGACATCTAAGTTATACAAGTAAAGAGATCTATTCATTGATAAGAAAAAGAAAAAACGTGAACGGGGACTGGATTGATGATAAAATAGAATCCTGGGTTGCAAACAGTGATTCAATTGATGATGAAAAAAGAGAATTCTTGGTTCAGTTCTCCACCTTAACGACAGAAAAAAGGATTGATCAAATTTTATTGAGTCTGACTCATAGTGATCATTTATCAAAGAATGACTCTGGTTATCAAATGATTGAACAACCGGGAGCAATTTACTTACGATACTTAGTTGACATTCATAAAAAGTATCTAATGATTTATGAGTTCAATACATCCTCTTTAGCAGAAAGACGGATATTCCTTGCTCATTATCAGACAATCACTTATTCACAAACTGCGTGTGGGGCTAATAGTTTTCAGTTCCCATCTCATGGAAAACCCTTTTTGCTCCGCTTAGCCTTATCCCTCTCTAGGGGTATTTTAGTGATAGGTTCTATAGGAACTGGA